>CM035098.1:10220608-10268108 GCA_020205505.1 Panax japonicus
GATTTATGTTCTGGTTACTAAGATTATGTAATTTGGTTACTGTCTAATATTGATTTGGTTACTTTACAATGTTTATTCAGTTGTTAGACAATGGAGACTGACAGTAACCAATATAACAAATTTAATTATTTACAGGAATATATAATTGTTTACTGTTAGTAACTATTAACCACATGGTTGGTAACATTTTTGATGGTGTACAGTAACCAAAATTGATGTTGATTAATATTTTAATTTTTGATTCCATCATGAGTTATCAATATAAAGTAAACATATACATTGAACAATTGGTAACTGTTCTGAAATATTTTTATGTAAATTTGGTTACCCATTTAAAATAAAATGGTTACCTCTATATTCATATTTAGTTACCAACTGACATGGACCATTTCTAAATAACTTTTATAACTACGTAATTTAAAAGTATCCATCAGCTAGATAAATGGAAACCCTCACATGAACATTAAGCACTTGATAATTGTTCTGATATAAATTTTTAATTATTTGGTTACTAACAAAAACTAAAATGGTTACCCTTATATGCAGGTTTGGTTACCAACTGCACCTCTTAACCTATTTTTATTTTAATATGAGATCTATAAGTGACCATCATATATATAAATGAGAACTCTTAATTGGAGTTTCTTATTCTATCATGATGACATGGTATAAATAAAACATATACCTTTAACACTTTAAAACAGTCTTGATACAAGTTTATAATTATCTGGTTACTAACAAGCTTGTAACTATCTATGATAATTATCTGGTTACTAACAAGCTTGTAGATAAATAGGACACTCACACATGTACATTTAACAATTGATGTTTGTCCTGATTTAAGCTTGTAACTATCTGGTTACTAATAACAGTAACCATAATGTAACATAATAAAACAGTAACCACATAATTATATGATAGTAACCAGAACAGATTTTAATGGTAACCAAAATAGAAACATCATGTAATGAAATCCATTTTAGACAATCCATGTATACTAAACAATTACATATTAACCAGAATAAAAAATAAAAGTATCTGAAATCTCACATTGAGGACACAATAATAGTAGCCAAACCATAAGGTAACATTAACCAAAACATAATAAAGAAGTAACCAAATAGTTATATGAAAGTAACCAGAATATGTTTTAATGGTAACCAAAACAGAAACAACCTGTATATCCAACCAAGTTTAGGCAACACATGTATACTCTCACATGTCCATTAAACCATAACTTTTCCAATGAATTTTCTAGAAGTACATAACCCTTGTAGAATATATTTGAAGGAATTTACAAAAATAATACATCAATGTATACTAAGCAAATACATGGTTTATTATGACTTGGGTTTATTATTTACAAAAATAATACATCCACAAACTAATGATGTTTTAAACTTCTCCAACTGACTTGGGTTTAATTTCTTGGTAATAATGCTGAGGACTTCCATGTCACACCAATATATAACTTTTTTAGTGAATTTTCTGTTGCATTTCTCATAGTAAAGATCTCATAACTGCAAATAAACAAAATCAGATTTACACAGTCATTAGTAACCAGATATAAACAATATTTATAACATAAACAGTTACGTAGTGACCAACAAATAACAACATACTAACCAAAACATAATATAATAATTACACAGTAGCCAAAACAGACTATAACAAATAACCAACATCCCACATTGACTGCACAATAATAGTTATCATATCATAATATAACATTAACCATACCATAATAAAGCAGTAACCAAAAAGTTATATTATATAATCTAATAATGGTGACCAAAATATAAACATGTAGTACAAACCATTTTATGTAGTAAACAAAAAGTTATATATAATATTAACCAAAACATAATTTAAAGGTCACCAAAACAAAAACATGTATACCAAAAATATATTAAAGAAGTAACCAAACCGTTACATGATAGTAACCAAACCATGTTTTAATGGTAACTAACACATAAATAACATGTATACCAAACCCAGTTTAGTCAACCAATGTATACTAAGCAAATACATTGGAACCAAAACAACATATAAAATTAACCAAAATCCCAATTGAGGAAAAAAAATGGTATCCAAATCATAAGCCAACAACAACAAAAAATATACCAATGAAGTAACCAAACAGTTATATGTTAGTAACCAAAACATATATTAATTGTAACCAATACATAAACAACATATAAACCAAACACAGTTTAGTCAACCCATATATACTAAGAAAATACATGATAACCAGAACAACAAAAAACAGTAACCAAAATTCCAACTCAAGGAAACAAAAATAGAATCCAAATCAGAAACTAACAATAACCAAAAACATACTATAGAATTAACCAAATATTTATATGATAGTAACCAAAATATATTTTAATGGTAACCAATACATAAACAACATGTACACCAAAACCAGTTTAGTCAACTATGTATACTAAGCAAATACATGGTAACCATAACAACATAAAAAAGTAACCAAAATACCAAATTAAGGTAATAAAAATGGTATCCGAATCACAAATAACAGTAACCAAAATATAATGCAGAAGTAACCAAACAGTTATATGATAGTAACATTAACAAAATTTAAATTAGCACACCTTTAAAAAATTTTGGGTTGGAAATATCTTCTGGCTATGAACTTGAGCTTCTGTCTTAGCTACAGGAACATCAAAATCAGAATCCAACTGCACAAACCCAAATAAATTTCTTCAAGTCCTTAATAAAATCACCCTCTGTGATTCTTTTCCTCTTTCCATCCTTCTTCCTTGTATTAATCATTCTATACAAAACATAAAAACAACACAAATCCAAACAATCAATACTCCATTCTGTTAGAAACATAAAGTATATATATGATCATATTGATAATTAATTAGTAGAATGAGAATTAACAGAAATTAGAAGCAGACCTTAGAGAGAGAAACCAGAATCCTTTCAGTTGTGAGAGAGTTAGAGAGAGAAAGTCGCGTATTCGACTGTGTGATTTGTTGATTAACAAGTGCAACAAAAGTAAATTAAAAAACAATTAATTTACGCCACCAATTAGTCTAACAACTGTGATGAAGAAGAAGAAGAGAGAGAAATACGAGAACAAAAGTTATGGAGAAGAAGAAGAAGAATAAGATTTTAGAGAGAGAAATATCAGTACAAAAATTATGGGAGTTGAGAGAAAAAGAAGGGTTAACAGAGATTCACATGTTTCAAATAAAAAACCACCAGATAATGATTCCCTAAATTAAGGAATCCTAATTGAACTAATATTGTAAATAAATATGGAAAAGTGTATTATTTTTGTAATTATTTTATCTATGCACCATTATTGTAATTATTTTTAAAAATGTACTAGTATATGCAATTTATCCAAGAAAGAACATAACGGAAGCGTACCAGATTCCATAATATTATTTGATCAAACGGGTTGAGATCTTCCAATTGATGCGTATTTTAGAAGTGAATTTCTCTGTTGATAGGAATACAGTGAAAACAATGAAGAGAAAAACATACGCTCAATTGGGGACAATGATCTGTTTATAAAGAAAACTGCCTTGTGAAGAAACTGTTAAAAGGCAGTTATTATCTTTTAGTATTTTTAAATTGGCCCCTCATCAATTTAAAAATACAAGTATGATCTCTACACATTAATTCCATGACAAACATACCCTTAAGCCTACTTAAAACTTAATTAGATCACTTAAATTTAGGCATATACATGATAATACACATTAATAATATACATGTGTGGTCCCAATTAAGATTAATAAAAATTAATTCAACAATTTTGTCATTTTATAATATTATTTATAAATGTGGGTTCATTTTATAAAACAAAAATTAACAAAACGAGCTTCTTTTTGTAGAATGGTGGACGACTACCGGTTTAACTATTTTATTTTCATATATATTCTAAATGGCAATATTTAATTTTATTGAATAATCTTCTGTAAATTTAGTTATTTAATTTAATTAATATTATTTAATTATTTATTTTTATACCTTACCATTTCATTAAAAAAAAACAAAAAAAATGATTTTCTTCAGAGACGAGCTCTCTAATTCAAGTTCAGAATGACCTAGTTACGCCAAGAACAAGAATAGAAGAAGAATTTGATTCTTTTATATATGCTCCACATAACTTGAAGGACATAACTGTAAAGCTCCACTCTTGTAATTGGGTCGTTTGTGTTATAAACAAATTTTGAGGTGGTGTTCCATGAATCTGGACACATGCATAATCGAAAGAAATTAATAGATTCAATGAACCTGGATACATGCATGTATGCAAATATACGTCACGTCTATTGACTCTGTTGTGTTCCATCCCATAAAAAGAATACAATTGAAAGAAGAAGAAAATCATTTTGCAAAAATATATATTTTCTTTAATAGTAATGTAAGATAACACAATATTCTTAAGTCTAACGTCATAATTTTATTTTTATGATATTATTATTAAATGAATAATTTATTATTATTATTATTATTATTATATATAAAACTAAAAATATTTATAAAGCTTAAACATTTTCGTTGGGAGGAGAGAGTATAAGAATAATCCTCAATAATGGGGATCAAAACCTTTATACTTCCTCCTCCGTTCTTTTTTTAACTCACTTATTAAAAAAATACAAATTAAGAAGTATAATTAATATTTTGCGATCAAATTTGTTATAAAATCTCAATATTATTCTTTTAAAATTTATGAAAATGATAATAAAATTAAAAATAAATTAATATCTAATGTGAAAAGTTTAGTCAATAATATTTTCTTAAAATTTATAAATTGTAAATAAAAAAATAAAATTTATTTCTTTAAAAAAAAAGAAGAAGAGTCGTTATGTATTTCGAATTTTTCAGTTGAATTATAATTACGATAAAAATCAACATATGAAAACATAAATTAGATAAAATTATAAAATTGACTCACTGCATTATATATTTCTTTAAAAAAATATAATTCATATTTATATGTACTGATAAAAAAAATCGATGGGAGATCCATTTCTTACTACAATCTTACTTCAATAATGAGCATTGAGCAGTTGTTAATTAGGTTAAGTGGCGAATTCCTTTATTATTAATAGCGTCTGGTTGTACACTTATTGTGTATATAAATATAATGAGGTAAAATTAGAACTTTATAGATATAGAGAATTAAATAAAAAGACATAAAATTTAAATTAAAAAAAACTAAATAATAATAAATCTAAAATTGTAAAGATGAAAGAAGAAGGAAAAAGAAATATGTGACACAAAATCAACAAACCTGTCAAGGAGGCTTTATAATATATAGATGTTGGCTTTATTCTGTGGGTAGTTTGCCTCCCAAGGGCAAAGCTCCAACCTCAAAATGACACAAGGGGAAAAGAAAAAAGAAATTGATATTTTTATATAAAAATCGTCGTTATAGATTTTATATCGACGATTTAGACCGTCGTTATACATTTATAACGATACTTTTCATGTAAAAATATCAAAAAGTGTTATAAAAATATTAATTTCCGAAGAAAAATTACTCTCTCCCTTCGTGTCATGGTCCACATTTTTATAAAATATTACTAAAATCAAGAACAAATAAGATTAGAGAAAAGAGAGCATTCTCTTTTTACTTTGATATATCCATTATTCACTTTACAAATGTTATTATTTATAGATATAATAACATCAATACTAACATAAATACTAGTAGGTTACAAAACTCAAAGGTTATGAGTTTCATAACTCAATGGACATGGAAGTTACATGTACCTAGACATCCATAATATGAATCTAGACATACATAATTTTATAACACTCCCCCTTGGATGTCTATTGTATAGCTATACGCATTGAAAGCTGTCTTATTAAAAACTTTACCAGGAAAAACCCAATGGGAAAAAACTTTGGTTAAGGAAAAAAGAGTGCAGCGCGTATTAGCTCCCCCTCATGAATATATCCTTAAGTCCTTCAGCTGTCGCATTCCAATATTGTGATGTAATCCTTCAAACGTTGCAGTTGGTAATGCTTTGGTGAACAAATCTGCTAGATTATCTTTTGAGCGAATTTGTTGAACATCAATGTTACCACACTTTTCAAGGTCATGTGTGAAAAAGAATTTCGGTGAGATGTGCTTTGTTCTATCTCCTTTGATGTATCCTCTTTTTAATTGAGTTATACATGCAGCATTGTCTTCATACAGAATGGATGGAGATCTTTTGTAGCAATTTTCTAAGAAAATGCCTCGTTAAAAACCTTACCAAATAAAAATCCAGTGGGAAAAAATTTGGTGAAGGAAAAGAGTACAATATTCTTGTATAACTTCTAGTGCCTTGGGATTGTCTCATTAAAACCTTTCAAAGGAAAACCAGTGGGAAAAAACCTTAGCAAAGAAAAAAGAGTACAATCAGCACATATCCTTTTTACTCCCCTTCATAAGTACATAGAATTTCCATTGTTTATGGTAAAAATATCATTAAGTCAAAGTATGCCAATATTGTGCACCATCTTCTTCAAAATCATAGTTGGTAATAACTTAATGAATATATCAACCAAATTATCACATGATCATATATGCTTGATATCAATATTGTCATTCTTTCGGGGCTCATGTGTATAAAATAATGTTAGTGTAATATGCTTGGTTCTATCAGCCTTTGGATAAAATAATCCCAAATCAATAGTCTCACATAAAATATGTTTAATTTCATTACAATGTCTTCGAGTTGGTGCATAATTATACATTGCTAGTATGTTAACTGCAAATGATATATCAGGTTTTGTCAAAGTTGCAAGAGACATCAAAGTACCAATTACATTAAGATATAGTACTTCAGGACCAAAACACTAATTTCACGAAGATATAGTACTTCAAGACCAAAAGTTTCTTCATCATTTTCTTGTGGTCAAAACGGATATTTTTTGATATCAAATGACTAACCCATCATTGGAGTACTTAAAGGATTAACATTATCCATGTAGAGTTACTTCAAGACTTTTTCTGTGTATGTTGATTGATGAACAAGAATTCCATAGTTCAATTTGTAGGCCAAAACAAAAATTTGTCTTACTAATATCTTTCATCTCAAATTTGTTGTTTTTGTCGACTCTTCTAGAGCATGATCTTTCATCAATAAATACAGTAATAATAGCAAAACCAGATTATGATCTTTTGATAAAAATGCATGCAAAAATTGAATTATTCTCAAATCCTTCTTTCAAAAGATATCAACTCAGGCAATTATACCACAATATGCATCTGGATTGCTTTAACTCATATAAGAATCTTTGTAGCTTGATAGAATACATACTTCGAGATGTAGAATTATATGTTTTAGACATTTTATATCCTTCAGGGATTTTCATGTAGATATCATTATCAAATGATCCATACAGATATGATGTAACAACATCCATTAATTTCTCTTGCTAACAAGCTAATTAAAAATCTGAATGTAATTGCGTCCATTACAGGAGCATATTTTTCTTCATAATTATTACCATGTCTTTGCGAGAAACCTTATGCCACAAGTCGCGCTTTGTACCATATAATTTTATTTTTCTTATTTCATACAAATACCCATTTGTATTCAATAGGCATCACATCTTTAGGTGTTCGAACTACAGGTCCAAAAACTTCACGTTTACTTTGTGAATTTAGTTCTACTTGAATCGTCTCTTTTCACATTGGCCAAATATTTCTACATTCATAAATAATTATCTAATGAATGATTATCTAATGAATATCTTTGGCCCGTAGTACAAAGATGAACATGTGTTGAGATGAACATGACCAACTAGTGATACAGATGAATATCTTTGGCCCATAGTGCAAAGATGAATATTGATTCAAAATGTATATTGATTGATATTATAGGGATAAAATATTGATGATGGATTTTTAAATTCATAGATGATAGTAGATTTCATTCTCTACTTAACTCTTCTAATGAATTGTTGTTTCCGCTGCAGTTGTTGATCTAAAACTTGTTGTCTGTTATATTCTATCAGATTTTTCCCTGTTAAAGGCTAAGGATAATTTGTGGTACATTATCTTAGTCATAATATTCTTTACTGGGATAGTTGAGCTCACCCATTTTATTTTTGTTCCATTTTTCTTCCCAGGAAGCGAAAATATAGCGGGATGTAGTCGGGGTGTGGAGTGATGTTCCAAGGCAGTTGTAACGCCCCCAAAATAGGTATACAACGTCCATTCTGAGTCGTCAAATACATGGTACAGAAAGCAAACTACAACTTCAATAATACAATTGTCGTGCAAAATACGACAACACATACTGTGAGTTTAAATACAAATATTGTCTTCTAGACAATATCAACACTCAAATAAGTCCTCATTACAATTATTCATACACTATTTTATAGAAATAGCGAGGACTGCTAAAACATCTTTCTAGAACCATTACTCCATACCCCGACTCAATCCTGATATGTTCTCACCTCCTGAGAAGAAAAATGGAACAAAAAGGAAAAGGGTGAGCTCAACTAGCCCAATAAAGAATATTATGACTAAGATAATATACAACAAATTATCATTAGTCTTCAACAGGGAAAAATCTGATAGAATATAATAGACAACAAGTTTTAGATCAATATTCTGCAGCGGAAACAACAATCCATTAGAAGAGTCACGTAGAGAATGAATTCTACTATCTTTTAAGATTTAAAAGTTTATCATCAATATTTTATCCCTGTAACAACAATCAATATACATCTTTAATCAAATATTCATCTTTGCACTACAGGCCAAAGATATTCATTTGTATCACCAGTTGGTCATGTTCATCTCAACACTTGTTCATCTTTGCACTACAGGCCAAAGATATTCATCAGTTAATCATTCATCTTTGCACTACAGGCCAAAAATACTCAGTAATATCATCATTTAAGACTGAGGATGATGAAAAATATTTTTTTTAAAAATGAATCCAGTGAGACAGAAAGACAAATATTAGGGATTGTATAACAGTTTATCCAAGATCAATAATACTTCATAATAACCAATTGTGAAATAGAATTCAAAAATAACGATCAAAATATGGATACAATCAAAGATAGTAGCCAAAATAGACATCTAGGACAAAAAGAAAAAATTTTATTTTTTGGTGAAGAGTGCCGCATTCGTGAATAGTGTCGTATACGTGAATAGTGATGTATACGTGAATAGTAACCTCAACACAAAAAGTTCTAAATTTGATTAAAAAGTTCACCAATATTTTGGCATAATGATATTGAAAAAAATAATATCATTTAAGAAGAAAATAACATCCCTTACCTCAAAATAATGGTACTTCTGATCGGAATATCGGATAGAAAGTCGAAAGAAGCTTGTACCGAACAGCAGCTCTCAAAGTATATAAATACTCACAAAAATAGGCTCGATAATCTAGAGAGAAAGAAAACTTATTTCTGGTGTGATTTTCAATTATAACATAAGCGTCTATTTATAGAAAAATGCTAGAACGCCATAGGAGACTAAAATAATAAAATATTATTAATTCATTACTTTTTTTCTATGCATGCTAATCAAAACTCAAGACCAGCCATCTTTGAACAAAAATCAGCAGCCCACATGTGTTAAAACAAAAGTGGGTCCCACCCATAATTTAATAAAAATCATTTTATTTTCTGAAACTTCAGTAATTCATAGAAAATAGCGCGTTTATCAGAAAAATACGAATTTTATGTCCATTCCACACGAAATCGAATTCTCTACAACTTTTTAGCTTTGAGTTTTTACAAATTCCGAATAGAAAATATCCGAAATAAAAAAACGGGTGATTTTTAATACCTCCATTCCGACAAAATACTGATAAAACACCTCAGCATTAATTCCTTCATTTATAACCACATAAATAGATCCATCATTTATATCCACATCAAATAAATATTTTCTTATCATATAAAATAATAATTAATTATTCACAAATAATATTACAGAATTACAATTATGACAACCAGGCAGTTCCTAGGAAAGAGGGGGCTTTCCAATAAGGATTTCTTTTTACTGGCGCGCAATTAAGTGACCAAACCTCTCCTTAGACAGAACTTTCTTGACATTGCCAATAATGTTATCTAATAATATTATTCAAATAATATGAATTATTGATCTGATAATGGGAAATACTGTGCAGTGATAATTATTGAAACAAGAATAATATAAAATATCAACGCAGCAATTATTGAATCAATAAAATAAAATATTGAACAGTGATTACTGTAACAATTATTGAGTAGTGCCTTCTTACGTAAGAATCAATAATTCAACTATAATGTGCAATACCGTGTGCTACTATGCAACTATGCATATTACTGTATTTTAACCACCAGGTATTCCAACAGTGTTAATGGTAACAATTACGCCATTATTTATAAAACTCAAACTCTGTCATTTTCCTTCATCCAACCGTTTTCCGTTATGGGGCCCACAATTGACTAAGCCATCGTACGGATATTCCCGACAAAAAGAATATTCCACGACCAAACGAATATTCTCCGACAAAAGGAATATTTTATAACCACTTGCTTATTTTGTAAAATTTGCACATTTCACCCATAACCAAACCATTATATCAAATTAACCCTTATTAATTTAGAATAATGAATAGAGGAAAATTAACCCTTATTAATTCAGTCGGACCACCGCCAGGGGGGAGACTTCCCCTTGGACCCCCCGTTGTAGCGCACGATGGTCGTGTCCCCTATATGTTATATATGGTTTTCTTTAATTATATATAAATTATTATGTGCTTATTATGATATTCATGGTGCACAGTTATGGCCTTTTGACCTATAGGTTAGTGGTTTTTGATTTTGAAATATGGCTTGCATGTCGTTCCTTTCTATAAATTCTAATATAATATTCTCTTCTCATCTAAATCCCCTCGAATGTAACTCGAGGTTTCTTTATGTCATGTAATAATCTATAATCGATGAAGATGTCAAGATGGAGAACATGATAGAAAGATGATGATGGAGAGGAGGCACATGCTTGAGGAAGATCCAAGGAAGCTATTTATTTTAAGATCTTTTACCACCTTAGATTGACCTTCAATCTTTCATTAGCTTGAAAAGATTGACAGTGGATTGGGCCATAATTGTGACACATTTTATTTTACACTTTATTTATGCTTGTATGTGATATGATATGATAAATAATGTGCATGTTTAATAAGATTAAAATTGGTGAGATCTAATTTTTTTTTATAAAATCCCTCATTAAATTATTAAGTCTAAATCAGATGCCTTCCAATGAATAACACTCATCAAGACTTTGATCAATAGATGTAGGTTTGTCAAAGCAAAGTACCCTATTTATCTAGGTAAGATGCGATAGGATAATTGTGATATCCAAACTGTTAAAATCATTGGGCCTGACTTAACTAAGTTATCTTAATAGGATTGTGGACTTAGAGGCATAGAGTTTGGTTGGTACTATTAGATGGACTAGAAACAAATGTTGTTTACCAAACTATCCAAGAGTTATATATGATATAATTGACAAAAGGGTTGTCTACCTAAATAATTATGTTTTAAGAGATTAGCCAAAGCTAACTTAGGGCATAATGAAATATGGATCTTGGCTCACTAGAAAGATTTAATTGAAAAATGCTTTCCGAATTAATGGTGAGGGCTATTAATTTGAATAAAATAGTGGGAGGTATATTTTGAATGTACTATTATCAATTACATAATATCAACTCTGCAATTTGACTTATTATTTTTTTGTACTTATAAATTATAGATATTAATGGCAAACAACAACAATACAAGTAGTCTTTCACTACGATCAGTCCTTGAGAAGGACAAGCTGAGTGGAATTAATTTCCTTGACTAGCATAGGAACTTGAGGATTGTCCTCAAACAAGAGCGCAATCTATATGTCATTGAAAAACCCATTCCTGCAGTACCAGCTGATACTGCACCACGTGCGGAGCATAATGCTTACAAGAATCATCAAGATGATGCTCTGGACGTGAGTTGTCTCATGCTAGCAACCATGAACGCTAAGCTTCAGAAGCAACATGAGTTGATGGATGCTTATGAGATGATCGAGCATCTCAAGAAATTGTTCGAAGGGCATGCTCGACAGGAGATGTATGATACAATCAAGGCATTGTATCACTGCAAGATGGGTGAACGTGATCCAGTTGGTCCACATGTGCTGAAAATGATTGGGTATATTGAGTACCATGATAGGTTGGGTTTTCCAATCACTCTGGAGGCCCAAACAGATCTTTTTTTGCAATCCCTGAACAACAGCTATTCTCAATTTGTCATGAATTATCTTATGAATGAAATTGCGAAACCCCTTACTGAGTTGTTGAGCATATTAAGAACTGCCGAGAACAACATGAAAAAGGCAGGACCCGCTCCCATAATAATGGTGCAAAAGGGAAATGCTAAGGGAAATTGGAAAGGCAAGAAGAAGATATGATCAAAATCTAGTGTCAAACCCAATTTCAAAACCAAGCAGGCTTTAAAGCCTAAAGGCGGGGTGGCTAAAGATGGTGATTGTCACTTTTGTGGAAAACCTGGACACTGGAAGAGGAATTGTCTTGCCTATTTGGAAGAAGTGAAAAAAAGGAAAGGAAGTGGGACTTCTGATTCAGGTATATATGTTATAGAAGTCAATTTGTCTACTTCTACATTATGGGTATTGGATACTGGATGTGGTTCTCACATTTGTGTTAATGTGCAGGAACTCCAAAGGAGTAGGACTTTGGCAAAAGGAGAGGTTGACCTACGTGTTGGGAATGGAGCAAAAGTTGCTGCATTGGCTTAAGAACTTATCATTTATCTTTTCCCTCTGGGCTAGTTTTAGAATTAGAAGATTGTTATTTTGTGTCTGCTATAAGCAAAAACATTATTTCTGTTTCTTGTTTGGACAAGAAAGGTTTTTCATTTATAATAAAGAACAACCGTTGTTCGTTTTACTTAAATGATATATTTTATGGTGTTGCACAATTGTTTAATGGTCTTTATATTCTTGATTTGGAAATGCCTATCTATAACATAAATACAAAACGATTTAAATCAAATGATTCAAATCTGACATATCTCTGGCACTGTCGTTTGGGCCATATAAATGAGAAACGCATATCAAAACTCCATAAAGATGGATTTTTGGATTCATTTGATTTTGAATCATATGAAAAATACGAATCTTGTTTATTAGGCAAGATGACTAAAGCCCATTTCACTGGACACAGTGAATGGGCTAACGATATATTGGGACTTATACATAGTGATGTATATGGACCCATGAGTTCGTTTGCAAGAGGTAGGTTTTATTACTTCATTACATTTACTGACGACTTCAGTAGATATGGATATGTGTATCTTATGAGACACAAATTCGAATGCTTTGAAAAGTTCAAGGAATTCAAGAATGAAGTTCAAAACCAATTTGGCAAAAGCATAAAAGCCCTTCGATCCGATCGAGGAGGTGAATACTTAAGCCAAGACTTTGATGACCTTCTAAAGGAGTGTGGTATTATATCACATCTCACTCCACCTGGAACACCACAATGGAATGGTGTGTCTGAGAGGAGGAATCGAACCTTGTTGGACATGGTACGATCAATGATGAGTCATGCAAATCTTCTAATAAGCTTCTGGGGTCATGCCCTAGAGACAGCTGCATTCACACTTAACCGTGTTCATACAAAAACGGTTCAGAAGACACCATATGAGATGTGGACTGGGAAACATCCTAGTATGTCATTCATGAAGATTTGGGGTTGCGAGGCTTTTATAAAATGTCTAGATTCTGAACCCAAATTTGACGATTGTAATTTTGTGGGATACCCAAAGGAAACAAAAGGGTATTATTTCTACAAACCTTCTGAGAACAAAGTGTTTGTTGCTCGAACTGATATATTTCTAGAACGAGAATTTGTCTCTAAAGAAAACAGTGGGAGGAAAGTAGAACTCGAAGAAATTCGAGAACAACAGAATATCATTGAACCTGAGTTGGAAAGTGAGCAGGAACCACAAGATGTTGGGGAAAGTGAACCTGCTCAAATTACACAAAGAATTCGTAGATCTGGTAGGACACGCTAAGAGCCCGAGAGATATTATGGATATCTTGTGACTCAAAACGGCGATGTGATGCTCATAGATCAGGATGAGCCTGCTTCCTACCAAGAAGCTATGAATGGACCAAATTCTGAGAGATGGCTTGAAGACATGAGATCTGAAATGGACTCCATGTATACTAACCAAGTATGGACTTTGGTTGATCCACCCGAAGGGGTAAAACCAATCGGGTGCAAGTGGGTTTTCAAGAAGAAAACCGACATGGATGGTAATGTACAAACCTACAAAGGTCGACTGGTAGCAAAAGGTTATAAACAAGTTCAAGGTGTTGACTATGATGAAACCTTCTCTCCAGTGGCAATGGTTAAATCCATCAGGATCTTACTTGTTATTGCAGCCTTTTACGATTACGAAATCTGGCAGATGGATGTCAAAACTGCTTTCCTTAACGAAAATCTCCTTGAGGATGTGTACATGACACAACCTGAGGGTTTTGCCAATCCAAAGGATGCTGGAAAGGTATGTAAGCTGCAACGATCCATTTATGGATTGAAGCAAGCCTCTCGGAGTTGGAATCTTCGATTTGATGAAGCAGTCAAAGAGTTTGGTTTTATTAAAAATGAAGATGATCCTTGTGTATATAAGAAGGTTAGTGGGAGTCACATTGTATTCCTAGTATTATATGTTGACGACATATTAATTATTGGGAATGACATTCCTTCATTACAGGCTGTAAAAACATGGTTAGGAAAATGTTTCTCTATGAAAGATTTAGGCGATGCAGCCTACATTTTAGGTATCAAGATCTATCGAGATAAATCGAAAAAAAATGATTGGCCTAAGTCAGAGTACATATATTGATAAAGTGCTGAAACGGTTCAGCATGCAAGAGGCAAAAAGAGGACACTTACCCATGACTCATGGTATAAAGATCTCTAAGGCCCAATGTCCTAAATCACAAGATGATGAGGAGCGTATGAGAAGGATCCCTTATGCTTCGGCAATTGCATCTATCATGTATGAAATGATATGTACTCGTCCGAATGTCTCGTATGCCTTGAGCATGACGAGCAGATACCCGTCGAATCCAGGTGAAGGTCACTGGACAGCAGTCAAGAATATCCTCAAGTATCTAAAGAGGACTAATGATTCATTCTTGATATATGGAGGTGAAGACGAACTGGCAGTAAAGGGTTACACAGATGCTAGTTTCCAGACTGACAATGATGATTATAAGTCTCAGTCAGGTTTTGTGTTTTGCCTTAATGGTGGTGCTGTTAGCTGGAAGAGTTCGAAGTAAGAGACATTAGCCGATTCTACAACAGAGGCTGAGTATATTGCTGCTTCTAGTACAACCAAGGAGGTTGTATGGATTAAAAAGTTCATCACTGAACTTGGTGTTGTTCCAACCATTGTTGATCCGATTGCTCTATACTGTGATAATAATGGAGCCATTGCAGAGGCTAAGGAATCCAGATCTCACCAACGATCCAAACATATACTTAGGCGGTAGCATCTCATCCGTTAAATCATTGATAGAGGAGATGTACATATAGAAAAAGTGTCAACAGATGATAATGTTGCAGATCCACTGACCAAAGCTTTGTCGCAGCAGAAGCACGAAGGTCACACTAGTTCTATGGGTATTAGATACATGAGTGATTGGCTCTAGTGTAAGTGGGAGACTGTTAGAGTTTATGCCCTAGAGGCCAATTATTTTATATAATTGCTTAATATTTTGATATTATTTTTGATTGAATAAATGAATTATTTTATTATGGTTTTATTTACTGCGTTATATAAATGTTAACATAATAAAATTCCTTAGAATAGTGATACAAATTATATAGTTTCAAGTATGTGACTTGAACATGAGATTATATAATTATAATTAGTATCATTGTTCTTAAATGTCCCTAGTCGAGTATTATTGTTGATGGGACAAAAGTGATGCATTGAGACTAGTATGTGGATTGACTGATGACCAAATCTCATTGGTCATAAATATATGAGATATTAAGTCAATGCATAGGTACATGTTAAAGAACAATGTACTGGACAGACCCACCATGAGAATTCTATATGGAGCATTATGCGAAGTGTCATTAGCAATTCTCATAGTGACAATGATGTAATGGTCCTCTGACCTGAAATTACTATATTACTACACGGGAATTTATGTACTTTGATATCATCAAATGTCACATTTAATAGGGTAGACTATAAAGGTGATTATTGGATACATCATGAATCGTGTGAGGAATATGAGTGATTTAGATGGAATTTAACCATCCTATATATTAGGGGTGATATCCATAGGCCTCTTGATTGAGTAGGACTGTGAAATGCATGGTCATGCTCAAATAGTGATTTGTGTCATGTAGTCTACTCATTGATCAAGAAAACTCAGATTAAATTATGAAGAGTATGACACATTCCATGACTCGAGTTTAATCTAGGATATTAAGGTTAAAAGGATTAAATTACATTGAAACATTGGTCACGAAAAGGTTGCATCGAATCATCGATCTTATTATTACTTGGGTAGCAGTGATGCATTACTAGATGTCGCTCACTGTTTATAATTTTATAATATGATTTAAAATTATTGCCAACGTAATAATAACCTATAGGGTCACACACATAGAATGTAATTAAAAGGAAATTAATTTAAATTGTAAATATTTAAATATATCAATATGATTGATAGTATTTAAATTACGAATTTAAATTAATAGGATAATTTATATATAGGTATATTAATTAAGTAAGACTTAATTAAGATATATATATATATATATATATATATATATATAAATATAAATTTGGATTTTATTAAATAAGGTTTTGAATAATATTTTTTAATGGCTATATATATGATATGTAGCAGCCATTTTAGGGATTTATTCAAAAACTGAAAACCCTAGCCGCTCTTAAAGAGAGACTAAAGAGAAACAAGTTCTAAAAATCCCCATCCTTGGTGGCTAGTACCATGGTTCCTTCTTCTGCAGATCGTAGGACGATTGTCAGAGCGTTCATGTGGATACCGTAGAGGCGCGATTCATTTGGATTGCATTGGAGATTCGAGCGCATCAATTTCAATATCACAATCGGTATAATTTCTAACCGCTGAGTTAATTGTTTTCGCATGGATCTTGTTTTGGGTTTCGGAATTGCTTTAAATTGGTTTATTTTCGCTACGTTTCTGTGTCGAAACCCTACAAAAAATTTGATTTTATTTATAATAAGTTGGGGTCTTACAACCTCCCCTCCTTATAAAATTTCATCCTCGAAATTGACGTACGTACCTGGTGTTTCGAACAGGTGAGGGTACCTCGCTTTTATTTCCGATTCCAACTCCTAGGTCATTTCTTCAATAGCATGGTTTCTCTACAAAACCTTAACTTGTGGTATAACCTTGGTGCGTAGGACATGCTCTTTTCTATCCAAGATCTTAACATGTACCTCCTCGTACGTTAAATCTTCGGCTATCTCGTCTGGTTTTAACTCAATAATGTGGTTCGGGTCTTTCACATATTTACAAAGCATAGATATATGGAAAATATTGTGAACACGAGACATACTTAGAGGTAACGCGAGTCTATAGGCCACATTTCCTATTCGGTCAAGAATCTCAAATGGATCAACAAACCTTGGATTGAGCTTTCCTCTCTTTCCAAATCTTGTAACTCCCTTCCATGGAGCAACACGTAACAGTACATGATCTCTAATATTAAACTCCACGTCCTTTCTATGAAGATTAACATAACTCTTTTGTCGATCCTGTGAGGTTTGAATACGTTTTTGAATCATTTGTATCTTTTCTGTAGTTATGCGTACCAATTTTGGTCCCAATAAAGTTGTTTCACCCACCTCGTCCCAGCATACTGGAGAACGACACTTTCATCCATACAACGCCTCAAATGGAGCCATGCCTATACTTGCTTGATAACTGTTGTTGTAGGAGAATTCCACCAGTGGCAAGTACTTATCCCAACTTCCTTTGAAATTTAGGACATAGATTCTTAATAGATCTTCAAGGGTTTGAATAGTCCTCTCTGATTGTCCGTCCGTTTGAGGATGGTATGCTGAACTGAATCGTAAATCCATGCCCATAGCTTTCTGCAAGCTAACCCAAAATTATGAAATGAATCTTGGGTCACGATCCGAAACAATGGATATTGGCATGCCATGCAATCTCACAATCTTGTTCACGTACGTACGAGCAAGACGTTCAAGGGAATAAGTCTCACGTATCGACAAGAAATGAGCAGACTTGGTTAATCTATCAACAATAACCCAAATCGCATCTATGCCTTGAGAAACTTTGGGAAGACCTGTAACGAAATCCATGGTAATGTGTTCCCACTTCCATTCTGGAATCTTAAGTGGTTGTAATGGACCTTTTGGCACTTGATGCTCCGCCTTTACACGTTGACAAGTTAAACACCTCGAGATAAACTCCGCGATCTCTCTCTTCATATTATTCCACCAAAATATATGTCGAATATCGTGATACATTTTGGTACTCCCAAGATGGATTACAAACGGGGTGTTGTGTGCATCCATCATGATTCTATGCTTCAAGTCAGAATCGTTAGGAACACAAATTCTAGAGTTGACTCGAATTATTCCTTCTTCATCCATTCTTGCTTCTGGAATAGCTCCTTCTTGCACTTTCTTCTTCATACGCATCAGCCCCAGGTCCGTAGCTTGAGCAGCTATAACTTTATCGATTAAAGTCGGTTCTACTCGTATATTCTCCATCATCACGTGGGTCCCTGGAGTCTTTAATTCTATCTCCATCCTTTTCAAGTTATACAAAATGGGCCTTTGTGTTGACAATATCGCACTCGTACTCGCATATGATCTTCTACTCAATGCGTCAGCTACTACGTTCGCTTTTCTAGGATGATATTAAATAATGTGATCGTAATCTTTCAACAGCTCAAGCCAACGTCGTTGTCGCATGTGGAGTTCTTTTTGGGTGAATAAATATTTGAGGCTTTTATGGTCTGTATAAATCTCCACTTTCTCCCCATACAGGTAGTGTCTTCAGATTTTCAACATAAAGACGACTGCTGCCAACTCCAGATCATGAGTAGGATAATTCCTTTCATATTCTTTGAGTTGTCGCAAGGCATAGGCTATGACTTTCCCATGTTGCATGAGAACACATCCTAACCCTTTGCCTGAAGCATCGCTATAGATAACAAATCCATCTGTACCAGATGGTATTACCAGAACAGGTGCCGAAATAAGTCTCCTCTTAAGCTCTTCGAAACTCTTCTCGCATTCTTCGCTCCATACAAATTTTGTATCTTTTCGAGTCAGCTGAGTTAACGGAGTAGTGATTCGAGAAAATCCTTCCACGAATCTCCGATAATAACCTGCTAAGCCCAGAAAGCTGCATACTTCGGTCACCGACTTTGGTTACTCCCAACTTTGTATTGCTTCAATCTTCGCCGGGTCAACAGATACTCCATGTTTTGACACCACGTGCCCAAGGAATGCTACTTCTTCAAGCCAGAACTCACATTTCTTTAGCTTGACATAAAGCTTGTTTTCACGAAGCCTTTCAAGTATCAGCTTCAAATGGTGCTCATGATCTTCACGGCTTTTGGAATAGATGAGGATGTCATCAATAAAGACAACAATGACCTGATCCAAATATTCCTTGAATACACGATTCATCATATCTATAAAAGCAGCAGGAGCATTAGTCAATCCAAAAGACATGACTAAGAATTCATAATGCCCGTACCGAGTTTTGAAGGTAGTCTTTGGAATATCCTCAGTTTTAATCTTCAGCTGATGATATCCAG
Source organism: Panax japonicus (assembly GCA_020205505.1). Taxonomy (NCBI): domain Eukaryota; kingdom Viridiplantae; phylum Streptophyta; class Magnoliopsida; order Apiales; family Araliaceae; genus Panax; species Panax japonicus. The sequence goes on from CM035098.1 coordinate 10,240,480, forward strand.
AATGAAGATCGATCCTTGAAAAGAATTGTGCTCCTTGCAACTAGTCGAACAGGTCATCAATGCGAGGTAGCGGATACCTATTCTTGATGGTGACATGGTTCAATTCTCGATAGTCAATACAAAGTCGCATACTCCCGTCTTTCTTCTTTACAAATAAATCAGGAGCACCCTAAGGAGATGTACTATGACGAATGAAACCGATGTCTAACAATTCCTGTAGTTGGACTTTTAACCCCTGAAGTTCAATAGGAGCCATTCGATATGGGGTTTTAGAAATGGGTTTTGTACCCGGTTCAAGGTCAATAAAGAATTCAACATCACGTTCGGGGGTAGACCGGGAAGTTCTTCAGGAAATACATCAGAAAATTCTCTAACAATAGAAATATTATTCAAATCTGACTTGTCTCTGTTCAAATTCATAACATGGGCTAAGAAAGCTTGACATCCATTTTTTAATAAATGAATAGCTTTGTGGCTTGATATAACAGTGACTGGTTTTAGTGGTTTAGTTGTTTGAATTCGTATGACAGGTTGGTTAGGAATATGAAAACTAACAACCTTACGAAAATAATCAATTTTGGCATGATGAGTGGTTAACCAATCAATCCCTAAAATCACATCAAAAGCAAGTATCTTTAAAGAGATAAGATCAACAGGTAAAGTGATAGTGCCAACTTGGATCGTGCAAGATTTATAAAATGTAGATGTAACGAAGGTTTCACCCAACGGTGTTTCAACAGATAAGTTAAAATCCAATTTCTCCGGAGTCAAGTTTAAACGTTGAGCACAAGCAGGAGAGATAAAAGAATGGGTAGAACTGGTATCTAGTAAGGTATAAACTTTGCAAGAATTTAAGATTAGCTTACCCGTGATCACCTCGTTCAGGTTCCTCACGTTTTGGCCAGTCACAACAAACACTCTTCCAAGAACCGTTGATTTCGACTTATCCGGGATAGCCTTTGGAGTCATTATCCCTGCTGAACTTGATTTTGCTACACAACAATCCCGAGCTATGTGACCTTCCTTTCCACAGTTATAACATACCTTGGATTGTTGTGGACAATTTGGGCTGATATGTCCTTCTTTCCCGCATTTGTAACATCTAACTGGCGGTCGTTCTCCTCCCCTAGAATTTGTTGTTAGTGTTGGTGCTGATGTCTTCCCGTCATTATTGAATCTCCTCTTTCTGAAGTTTCCACTTGACTCACCTCTCCTATTATCATGGCAGAGTGGTTACTGCTTTTGTCCGTATTCTTCCCTCCTCGCTGGTTATCATCGCTCCAATGACTGTTGTCACCAGTATGACCCTGGTTATGATCCCTCAGTTGAGTATACTCATTATCTCGCTCTAATAATTGAGCCTTGTTGACAACATCTGAATACAGAGAAAATTTGTGAGAGATAAGGTATTGACGAATCTCGGGTTTTAGACCTCTCAAAAACATCCGCGTCATACTTTCCTCATTTTCTACCAAATGAGGTGCAAACTTGGATAACTCCGCGAACTTCGCCTCGTACTGAGACACCGTCATGTTGTTCTGTTTCAGTCTAATAAACTCTACCTCTTTCATATGAAGAATACTTTCAGGAAAGTACTTGTCATTGAACAGTTTCTGAAATCTTTCCCAAGACATGTTGAGTGCGGCTGGCTGGGTACGCTTCACAGATTCCCACCAGTAATCTGCCTCTCCACGGAACATAAAAGTGGCGAATGGAACCTTTTGTTCCTTCGTGCATCCCAAGACATCGAATATCTTGGTAATTTGCTTGACCCACGTTTCCGCCTTAATCGGATCGGGCTTTCCCCAGAAATCTGGTGGTCCCAACTCCTTGAACTTCTTGGCTGTGACAGACAGCGCGTTGCTATCACTTCCACCCGTATTTTGTACAAGAGTCTCCCTCGTCTGATTTTGCATGAACTGCAAAAAGCTTCTAAACATTCCATCGTTCATCGTTTGCTCAGTAGTGTTGTTTAAAGGAGGAATATTGCCTTCGTGTTGCACGTTCTCCTGGTTTGTGACTAAAGGTTGTTCCACAGTCTCATACACTCCATTGTTAACGTTCTCAGCAGCCATTCTTAAATACTGCCATAAAATAAGGGTTAATTAAACAAATTAACATATCACATAATATTCCTATATTATGACCGACCAAAAAATAAGCTTAGATAGGACACACTAGCGAAGGATTTACTCATCTCTCCCCTCCAAGTTCTATTCCCCGATCTCCGCCAGAGACCATATCCCTAAGCTTTGATACCAACTGTGACGCCCCCAAAATAGGTATACAACACCCATCCTGAGTCGTCAAATACATTGTACAAAAATCAAACTACAACTTCAATAATACAATTGTCGTGCAAAATACGACAACACATACTGTGAGTTTAAATACAAATATTGTCTTCTAGACAATATCAACACTCAAATAAGTCCTCATTACAATTATTCATACACTGTTTTAAAGAAATAGTGAGGACTGCTAAAATATCTTTCTAGAACCATTACTCCATATCCCGACTCGATCCTGATATGTTCTCACCTCCTGAGAAAAAAAATGAAACAAAAAAGAAAAGGGTGAGCTCAACTATCCCAGTAAAGAATATTATGACTAAGATAATATACAACAAATTATCATTAGTCTTCAACAGGGAAAAATCTGATAGAATATAATAGACAACAAGTTTTAGATCAATATTCTGCAGCGGAAACAGCAATCCATTAGAAGAGTCGCGTAGAGAATGAATTCTACTATCTTCTAAGATTTAAAAGTTCATCATCAATATTTTATCCCTGTACAACAATCAATATACATCTTTAATCAAATATTCATCTTTGCACTACAGGCCAAAGATATTCATTTGTATCACCAGTTGGTCATGTTCATCTCAACACTTGTTCATCTTTGCACTACAGGCCAAAGATATTCATCAGTTAATCATTCATCTTTGCACTACAGGCCAAAGATACACAGTAATATCATCATTTAAGACTGAGGATGATGAAAAATATTTTTTTAAAAAATGAATCCAGTGAGACAGAAAGACAAATATTAGGGATTGTATAACAGTTTATCCAAGATCAATAATACTTCATAATAACCAATTGTGAAGCAGAATTCAAAAATAACGATCAAAACATGGATACAATCAAAGATAGTAGCCAAAATAGACATCTTGGACAAAAAAGAAAATTTTTATTTTTCGGTGAATAGTGCCGTATTCGTGAATATTGTCGTATACGTGAATAGTGCCGTATACGTGAATAGTAACTCCGACATAATAATTTTCAAATTTGATTAAAAAGTTCACCAATATTTTGGCATAATGATATTGAAAAAAATAATATCATTTAAGAAGAAAATAACATCTCTTACCTCAAAATAACGGTACTTCTGATCGGAATATCGGATAGAAAGCCGAAGGAAGCTTGTACCGAACAGCAACTCTCAAAGTATATAAATACTCACAAAAATACGCTCGATAATCTAGAGAGAAAGAAAATTTGTTTCTGGTGTGATTTTCAATTCTAACCTAAGCGTCTATTTATAGAAAAATGCTAGAACGTCATAGGAGACTAAAATAATAAAATATTATTAATTTATTACTTTTCTTCTACGCATGCTAATCAAGACTCAAGACCAGCCATCTTTGAACAAAAATCAGCAGCCCACATGTGTTAAACCAAAAGTGGGTCCCACCCATAATTTAATAAAAATTATTTTATTTTTTAAAACTTCAGTAATTCATAAAAAATAGCCCGTTTATCAGAAAAATATGAATTTTTTGTCCATTCCACACGAAATCGAATTCTCTACAACTTTTTAGCTTTGAATTTTTCCAAATTACAAATAGAAAATATCCGAAATAAATAAACGGGTGATTTTTAATACCTCCATTCCGACAAAATACTGATAAAACACCTCAGTATAAATTCCTTCATTTATAACCACATAAATAGATCCATCATTTATATCCACATCAAATAAATATTTTCTTATCATATAAATCAATAATTAATTATTCACAAATAATATTACATAATTATAATTATGACAACCATGCAGTTCCCAGGAAAGAGGGGGCTTTCCAATAAGGATTTCTCTTTACTGGCACACAATTAGGTGACCAAACCTCTCCTTAGACAGAACTTTTTAGACATTTCCAATAATGTTATCTAATAATATTATTCAAATAATATGAATTATTGATCTAATAATGGGAAATACTGTGCAGTGACAATTATTGAAACAACAATAATATAAAATATCAACGCAGCAATTATTGAATCAATAAAATAAAATATTGAACAGTGATTACTGTGACAATTATTGAGTAGTGCCTTCTTACGTAAGAATCAATAATTCAACTATACTGTGCAATACCGTGTGCTACTGTGCAACTATGTATATTACTGTATTTTAACCACCAGGTATTCTAACAGTGTTAACGGTAACGATTACGCCGTTATTTATAAAACTCAAACTTTGTCGTTTTCCTTCATCCAACCGTTTTTCGTTATGGGGCCCACAATTGATTGCGCCGTTGTACGGATATTCCCGACAAAAAAGAATATTTCACGACCAAACGAATATTCTCCGACAAAAGAAATATTTTATAACCACTTGCTTATTTTGTAAAATTTGCACATTTCACACATAACCAAACCATTATATCAAATTAACTCTTATTAATTTAGAATAATGAATAGAGGAAAATTTAATTTTATTTATAATAAGTTGGGGTCTTACAACAGTTGTTATAGTAGTACTCACTATTTTATAAAATAGTGTATCAATAATTATAATGAGAACTTATTTGACTGTGGATATTATCAAGAAGACAATATTTATATTTAAACTCACAGTTTATGTGTTGTCGTATTTTGTACGACAATTGTATTAATGAAGTTGTAGTTATTTTTATATCATGTATTTGGCGACTCAGAATGAGTGATGTATATCTATTTTGGGGGCGTCACAGTATATGCCTAATGAGTTCTCATTTTATTTAGGGGGTGTATTCAATTAAGATTTTTAAAGACTTTTTAAGTGATAATTTTTTGTAGAATTTGTGGATTTTAATAACTTTTAAAGACTTTAAAGACTTTTAAAATGACTTTTATAGACTCTATAAAATATGTAACAGACTTTTATAAACTTTTTATTAAGACTATGATAGACTTTTGTATACTTTTAATATATAAAATTGAAAGAATATTAGATTTAAGGTTAAAATTTTGCTACACAGTTAAATTATTTATTATATTTTTTAGTCCATATATTATAAATAATAATCCACTATTTATGATAACAACTTTCAGAAAACATATTATACAAAAATTTTAAGTTCTGACAATATTATTTTATCTAAACATTAGAATACATATAAATTATAATATATTTATTAAATGGCTTCTGATCATTCAATTATTGGCTCCATGATTTCATTTTTTTTCTTTCGCAGAAAACGAAATCCACACTCTTGTGTGAGCGTGTGATTCAATACCATATTGATTGTTTTACTACTACTATATATATATATATATATATATATATATATATATATATATATATATATATATATTAATCCTTCCTTTTACCAAATCATGCAGTATAAATAATAATAAGATAAAATTTTTAAATATATATACATACATAATCTTCACAATTGATCTAAGAGTTTCATGATTTTATCTCACCTTTATTAAACAAATTTCTTTTGTCTTTGTATTGGAAACTTTTGAAATGTCGCTTTCTCCCTTACCAATTTATTGTGCCTTTTCCCTCTTTCCTACGTACCGCGAGACAAATTAGGTCTTTAGTTATTTGTTTACTTATTAATATATCTTATTAATTCTCTTAATTATAATATGATTTAATTTTATCCATATATAAATTAAATCTAATTAGTTTTAAAAACCAAATTTTACCAAATTAATTTATCCTTCACATATTAATACTTATTAGCCCATATAAAATAAATAACTAGTTTGGCCCAATAAAAGACAAAGTCTAATTAAATTATTTAAAATATAAATTTAAATATTATTTATTTATTTTATTTTATTTCTTTATTATTATTTTTTTCTGGGTATTACACCGCAAATTTGTATTTACACTGCGAATTTTTGGGTTCCCTCTTTACCGGTGATCCGAATTTCTACCTTTGTGTTTAATATTTGAAAGCCTTTAGAGATGAGATCAGACTTTGGATATGGGTTAATACTTAATAATAATAATTCTTCTTCTAAAGTCTGTCAAACTCTACCATTTGATAGAAATATAAAAAATCTATGACTTTTTGAATACCAAAATATTTTTATAGACTTTGTAAAAATCTTAATTCAATACCATCTAACTTTTAAAGACATTAAAAATGTTGTAATTGAATATCAGTAAACTTTTTTAAACTCTTTAAATGTCTAGATTGAATACAACCAAAATTTTAAATTTTTTAAAAGTCTTTAAAAATCTTAATTGAATACACTCCGTTAGTATTTTCTAAACTTTTTTTATTAATTAGAAAATTTATACCTTTTTGAAATTAAAAAAAAATAATTAAACATGTTCACTGAACATTTAATTCTCACCTTATAGAGTTTGATTTAAAGAATTTACAAATATTAAGGATGTATATTCTATGTTTACTCCTACGAATAATAATGACATGATTATAAAATCATAATGACAAGTTTGAGGACATGCTTTCATTTAATAAAAATAGATGGTAACTCGTGCAAGACAATTTTTTCTCTTTTTGTATTCAAAATTTAAAAATTTTAAATTATTTTTTAGATGGAAATCAATAAAAATAAATAAACTTTGTCAGATTTTTGAATCCTTATTTTAATGTATAGTTTGCATTTTTGTATTGAATAATAAAATTTTCATAATGTTAATTTAAGTTGTTATTAATTACTTCAATGTATAATTTTATTCAGTTTTGATGGTGAATAATTAACTTCTTAATTTGAGTTATTTTTGATAAAAGTCACATGCAAATAAAAGGAAAGCAAGTGGGGTCGCGGGTGACATTACGCCGTTTATTAAAATTATATCGTTTTGGAGATTTATTTAAATAGCAATTATTTATTAAAATTACGTCGTTTTGAAGATTCTTTTAAAAAATAAATGGGGTTGCGGGTGACATTTTGTGAGACCCCGAATTTTATGAAATAAAAGTATTCAATTTTTCTATTTTGGTGAATAGTTAAATTGATAAAAGTTTAAAGTTAAGGGTGACATTTAAAAAATTTTCAAAGTAAGTGATGATGAAGTTTTGTTTTATTAGTATTAATAATGTAATAAAACAGAAATGCTTTTTATATAAAACAGAATACTTTTATAAAGTTATTCGTTTTATTAGGCTAATAGTAAAATCTTTTTATATAAAACAGAATACTTTTATAAAGTTATTTATTTTATTAGACAATAATTAGAATATATTATATTTTACTATGCATAGTGTTTGTATAGTGCATGCATAGTGTTTGCATAGTAAAATCTTTTTATATAAAATAGAATACTTTTATAAAGTTATTCATTTTATTAGATTATAAATAGAATATATTATATTTTATTGTAAATCAATCTGGACCGTCCGTTTAAAAGTAAATCAATCTGGACCGTTCATGGATTGGGTACTATTCAGTCTATTCTTCTATAAATAAAAGTTTATTTCTTCATTATTTCTAACGAATTCACTGAAACTCTAGATCGAGAAACTATAGAGAGAATTTTTCTTCTATAATCTTGAGTGTATTTCTTTAGAGTTGAAGAAAGTTTTGAGAGTAGTGCAAGTTTTCTTCGAGTATATCCTCGCCCTACTAGTCGGAGTACTCTTCTTTGAAAGGTAAGGGATATAATTTGTTGTACTCGTAAGGGGTGTTATTTCTTTCGTATTCATGAAGAGAACTTCTGTTATTCCATTATTTATTATTCTGTTAGAATAACATGTCTATATGAAGTACCGCATACATGATGAAATTCTATTATTATTCAATTCTTTATTATTCTGTTGGAATATCCTGTCAGTGCGAATTTTGTCTGACCTGGTTTCGTTCTTTATTATTATGTTGGAATATCCTGTCGGTGCGAATTTCACCTGGCCTGGTTCTGTTCTTTATTATTCTGTTGGAATAATCTGTTTATGCGAAGTACCGCATAAATGGAGAAATTCTATTGTTATTACACTCTTTATTATTCTGTCGAAATATCCTGTCTGTGCGTTTACGCCAGACCTGGTTCCATTATTTATTATTCCGTATTTATTATTCTATCGAAATATCCTGTCTGTGCGTTTACGCCGGACCTAGTTCCATTATTTATTATTCTGTTGGGAATAACCTTTCTATGCGGTCTCTATCACATGCATGGTGAATCCTTCTGTTATTCCATTCTTTATTATTCTGTTGGAATAACATGTCTATGTGGATTACCACATGCATGGTGAATGATCTTTTGTATTCATTCATTATTAAATTTTGGAAATGATCTGTATACGTGGATTACCGCATGGCGGGTGAAAATCCATTTGGAGTTTCATATATTCTCGATTATACTCAGTTGGTTAAAGTTTTGGCTTCTATACTCCATGAAATTAGTGGAATATCCTTGATATTTGCGCTTCATCCAGTATCTGTTCATGGGTATATGTAGTATTAGTAAGTGTTATGATGAGTTATGTTGGTTATTATGTGAAAACATGAAAGTTTCTTAGAAATCACAAAGGGTTGAATATCAGATTTTGGTGAAAATAGAACATGAAATTTAATTGACCATATCTCCTATTATATTTCGAATTTTTGAGTGTGGTCAAGTCCTAGAGTTAGATCTATGAGTTTCCTAACTTATCCAAGTGGAATCACTGGAAAAGGTGTTGTAGATTTTTGTGTGGACTGATTTTAGCAAAGTACGAAAAATTGCAAAATGTGAAAAAGGCTGCTGCCACAATTTTAAAAGGGCTGTTTCGGCCACTTAATTTGTGAGAAAAATTCCGGCCTTTTGGGACATGAAATATATGGTATAAAATACCTCCTGTCCAAAAATGAGCTCATTACGACTTAAAATGAGCAAGTTATGACCAATTCAATATTTAGATTTTTCCGACGAAAAATGCTATAACCGGAGTTCTATAACTTCGATGACCATGAAATTTAAACTGGAAGATCACGTTAACATGTGTAAGATCCTGTCAAGATTTGGGAATTTCTGGAGTTAAACTTGAGGTAGCTAATTTCTTAAGGAATTAATTAGAAATTGATTTTTGAAAAATAGTAAATGAATTTTAAAAATTCCGAGAAAAATATATGTTCATTATGGGACTATACTCTGCTAAATCCCAAAAAAGAAATATTTTTGGGACTGATTTGGTATTTTTCATGAAAATAGTTTAGTTACGAACATATGAGTTAAATATGTTATGTGAAGTAACAAAGTTGGAAAATAAGATTTTATAGCTTGAAAATCCTATATAAGGTATATGCATATTTTTGTTGAGGGATTTAATCATTGGTGATGAAATCTTATGAGTATGGCATTTTTGAATGATTAAATGTATTATTTGGTAAAGTGTAAATAATTGAAATAAATTATTTATAAGTTTAAGAAGTGATTAAAATATTAATAATATTAGATTTTAAGTGGTTGATAATATTTGGATAAATTTAAAGTTTTTAATATTTATCCTTGTTTTCGTTTGATTAATACTTATATCATTGTCATCATCCTCATGCATGTATTATGTTGAAAGTCATCTGTGGCCTGTAGTGCATAGATGGACTTGGTATGATTATGAACAGGGATTATTCAGTATAATCATGACCGTAATGTTACAAATGATGTGGAAAAAGTCCTCATTGGCTGTAGTGCATTGATGGATAGTTTTTGGTATTATTGTGGCTATGAATTCTCTTCGACCAATGGTGCAAAGATGAATTATTTTATGGCATGATCAGGACCGTTGATGAAAACACGATTATCTTTGGCCCGTAGTGCATGGATAATTCATGGTCGTGATACTTAAAGAATATCATTGGCCTATAGTGCAGGGCTGAATTGATGATGTTGATTAATTATTGAGCTGAGTATCAGCAATGAAATATTACTTCATGTATGTGAAAATAATGAATATCATTGGCCGTAGTGCATGGATAATTCATGGATGTGATATTAACGAATATCCTTGGTCGTAGTGCAGGGGTGATTCGATGATGTGGATTATTTATTAAGCTGAGTCTCAGTAATAAAATATTGATAATAAGCTTTTAAATTCGTAGAAGATAGTAGATATCATGCTCTACTTGACTCTTCTAAAATACAATTGTATGTCTTTGGCCTGTAGTGCAAAGATGAATTGTCAATGAATATCTTTGGCCGTAGTGCAAAGATGAATTTATTAGTATGATTATGAGCAGGGATTGTGATTTGGTATAACCATGATTTTTGATGTTTCAGGTGAAGATAGGTGATGAAAATTATCTTCGTCCTGGGTACAAAAAAAAGGAATTCAGAATCACAATTATGATTATGAGTTATTCATATGATTGTGGACATGAATTGTTGATTGACGTTACAGGGATAAAACATTATTGGTGGACTTTTAACATGGAGAAGATAATAGACATGATGGTCTATTTGACTCTTTTAATGGATTGCTCATTCCGCTGCAACTATGGTTGAAAAGTTTTATCATCTACCATATGTTCTAAATCTCTAATTTATTATTGACAAAAGCTATTGATAATTTAATTATCTTTAGTTATGATATTCTTTACTGGGCTAGTTCTGTTCACCCTTTTGCTTCACAATTCCTTTCAATTAATAATAGTGTAGCTGGGTCAAGCGGGAATAACAGGAGAATAGAATGGTGGCCTATATCTTTTGAGGTTCCCCCTAAATAGTATGAAAATAATTTTATTGAGAACTTTAGATAAGTGTGTCGTATTGTATACGTCATTTGATATTTAATTTTGGTGAACCAAATAGGGTGAGGCGAACCCAACTTTGGAAGGGTGTTTTGTCACTATCATACAAGATGTCTAATGACATACAACCTCGTGTTATCATAAGACAGGGTTGTGCACATCCACTTGCTGAGTATATCTACGAGCACTACCTATATGATCTTAGAATTTATTTGAAATATAATTTTCACTTGGAGACAGTGGAGATAGTTATATGTCAAGAGAAGACTCACCATTGGAAGGAACATGATAGTAATCTTCTCATTTTTCTTTGGTGTCTATTGGATCAACCAAGGATAATTCTCTAGACATATGATATCTATCATAACTTAGATTCATGGCCTCCTATGTACAAAGGTTTCCTTGAGCACTTTACAAAGATTTTAATTTCTAAAACAGTTTTTGACTGTACCTTTATGTAAGGTGAAATTATGACATGAGTCAGAGTTGGTATATGTATTTGTATTTAAACTCACAGTATACATGTCGTCGTATTTTGCACGACAGTTGTTTAAATGAAGTTGTAAATGATTTTTATAGTGTATTTTCTGGCGACTCAAGATGGGTGATATATACCTGTTTTGGGGGCGTCACATTTGGTATCAGAGTTTAGGGATGTGGTTGCTGGCGGAGATATGAGTCTAGATCTAGGAGGGGAGAGACGAGTAATATACTTCGCTAGTGTGTGACTTACCTAAGCTGAAATTGTTTACTTGATAAGTTGACAAATTATGATATGTCAATTAACCTTGTTTTAAAGTATATTCTAGAATGATATCTGAAACACAGGAGAAGAGCAATGGGAAAATCATGATACAGAAGAAATAACCGGGAAGGTACAATCCGAAAAGAAAGCAAGATATTCTCATATCTTCGAAATACCAGGTACGTACGTAAATTTCGAGAGCAAGATTTCATAAGGAGAGGAGATTGTGAGACCCCGAATTTTATGAAATAAAAATATTCAATTTTTCTATTTTGGTGAATAGTTAAATTGATAAAAGTTTAAAGTTAAGGGTGACATTTGAAAAATTTTCAAAGTAAGTGATGATGAAGTTTTGTTTTACTAGTTGGTAGCCCATGCAACGCACGGGCTAGTTTGAATAACAAATTATATAATTTATTAAAATTACAATGAGAAGAATATTTTTTTTATAATACATTATTTTTATATCTACATGTAAAATCTTTTGATAATGTATGCGTTGTCTTCGTTCAATCTTTTGATGTATTGTGCTCATTGGTTGAATCTCAAAATGAGCATTATGTGATTATTCTGCACATAATATATATAAGATAAATAATCTATTTATAAGATAACAACTTTTAATTCTTGGTAATATTTATTTATGAAGTAATATAAAATTTAGAATACTACCTCTTCATCAAGCAATATAGTTGTAGTGTTGACAATTTGTTCAGTGCTCAAATTGATCCCATCTCACTTTCTTGTTAATATGACTGTTATTGTATAATCATCTCTATGACTCTGAAGACAAATCATCATCATCCTCAATTCCATCATCATCATCTGCAGCAGCCTCACCCCAAAGAAACCTCTTCTACACAATCTCTAGAATCAAAAAGAAATCCAATATGCCTAAGTAATGTACAATATGTTTGCCAATAGTAACCTGAAATTAAACTGAATAGTAGATGCACAAATACCATTTTTTATTGACAAAGCTTACATATAAAGTGAAACAAATGTAGATGTAGAGTACTTTTGTGTGTAGTATGAGGTTTTTATAGGGTGAAGTACTGTGATAAGTAGTATTTTTATTAAATGTATTTAAATTTTCATTTGTAACTGTTTAGTGAGAAGTCATATACTTAATGATTTTATTAAAGTTTTTTTTAATGTTCACGACTCTTCCTTTTCCAGATTTTTAATTATTTTTTTAATGATGTTTTAAATGTTCATGAATGTTAATAAATATATTTTAAATCTTAATGTTCATGACTCTTCCTTTTTATAACTTACATGTATGACTAATGTTCATGAATGTTAATAAATATATTTTAAATGTTAATGTTCATGACTCTTCCTTTTCATAACTTACATGTATGACTAACTCTGTTAAAAATCAAATCGATTTCAATTGATTTGAAATTGATTGAGTTAAGAATTGGCAAATTGATTAATTGATTTGAAATTGATTGAGTTAAGTATAAATTGATTTAAAATTTGGAAGCCAGATTGATTAATTGATTTGAAATTGATTGTCAAATTGATTTCAATTGAATTGATTGAGTTAAGGATATGCAAATTGATTAATTGATTTGAAATTGATTGAGTTAAAGATAAATTGATTCAGATTGATTAATTGATTTGAAATTAATTATCAAATTGATTTCAATTGATTGAGTTAAGGGGCTGTGATGTATTTATATATATAATATAATATATAAATTGATTGAGTTAAGGATAAATTGATTTGAAATTTGGAAGATTTGAAAATAAAGTTATAAATTGATTTTAATTGATTTCATTTGATTGAAATCAATTGCATTGATTTCAATTGATTGAAATCAATTGCTTGTGTTGTATTTATATGGGAAGATGAATGGTCAATATTTTTTTATCCGTATTATGGTACTACACTCTTCATTCCTTTTTAACTAAATTTTAAAGACTAAAAGTTATTTATTTATTAGTATTTTTTAATTGTTAATTTTAAAAAATATTAATTATTAATTTTTATACTACCCTCACATTAAATAGTAATTAATTTTTTATTAAATTTTGAATGGGAAGATGAATGGTTAATATTTTTTATCCGTTTTATGGTACTACCCTCTTCATTCATTTTTAACTAAATTTTAAAGACTAAAATTTATTTATTTATTAGTATTTGTTAATTGTTAATTTTAAAAAATATTAATTACTTAATTTTTATACTACCCTCACATTAAATAGTAATTAATTTTTTATTAAATTTTAAAAAATATATATTAAAATTTATATCTATTTTGATCAGTTAAATAAATCATTAATTATATTACTAATTTGGGAACTAATATTTTCACATGTATTTAAAATTGATTGAGTTAAGGATAAATTGATTTGAAATTTGGAAGATTTGAAAATAAAGTTATAAATTGATTTTAATTGATTTCATTTGATTGAAATCAATTGCATTGATTTCAATTAATTTCAATCAATTGCTTGTGCTGTATTTATATTGATATATTGATATATTGATTGTAGGACCATTTTTCTCCTTTAGTTTTTTTTTCATTTTTATTGTTAAGACTTTTTTTCGTTTTTATTGTTTGATTTTCCATTATTGTTTGATTTTTGCAATTAATTTGATTATGTGTATTTATATTGATTGAGTTTAGTTTTTTTTTTCATTTTTATTGTTAAGACTTTTTTTCGTTCTTATTGTTTGATTTTCCATTATTGTTTGATTTTTGCAATTGATTTGATTATGTGTATTTATATATTGTTATTGAAGAGAAAATAAAAATAAAAAAATTATTTATGTGTATCATAATTTATGTGTATTTATATATAAGAATAGAAAAATAGATGAGTTATCAAATTAAGTGAGTTAACTCACTTAATTAATTAAGAGTGAACTCAACGATTTTTCCAATTGATGATGTCATCATTTCAATTGATTTAAAATTAGGGGCTGTGCTATATTTATATATATATTGATTAGTATTATTAATGTAATAAAACAGAAAAGCTTTTCATATAAAACAGAATACTATTATAAAGTTATTCGTTTTATTAGGCTAACAGTAAAATCTTTTTATATAAAACAGAATATTTTTATAAAGTTATTTATTTTATTAGACAATAATTAGAATATATTATATTTTATTATGCATAGTGTCTGCATAGTATTTGCATAGTAAAATCTTTTTATATAAAACAAAATACTTTTATAAAGTTATTCGTTTTATTAGATTATAAATAGAATATATTATATTTTATTGTAAACCAATCTGGACCGTCCGTTTAAAAGTAAATCAATCTGGACCGTTCATGGATTGGTTACTATTCAGTCCATTCTTCTATAAATAAAAGCTCATTCCTTCATTATTTCTTACGAATTCACTGAAACTCTAGAGAGATAAACTATAGAGAAAATTCTTCTTCTATAATCTTGAGCGTATTTCTTTGGAGTTGAAGAAAGTTTTGAGTGTAGTGCAAGTTTTCTTCGAGTATATCATCGCCCTACCAGTCGGAGTACTCTTCTTTGATAGGTAAGGGATATTATTTGTTGTACTCGTAAGGGGTGTTATTTCTTTCATATTCATGAAGAGAACTTCCGTTATTCCATTCTTTATTATTCTGTTGGTATAACATGTCTATGCGAAGTACCGCATACATGGTGAAATTCTGTTATTATTCCATTCTTTATTATTCTGTTGGAATATCCTGTCAGTGCGAATTTTGTTTGACCTGGTTTCGTTCTTTATTATTATGTTGGAATATCCTGTCGGTGTGAATTTTGCCTGTCCTAGTTCCGTTCTTTATTATTCTGTTGGAATAACCTGTTTATGCGAAGTACCCCATACATGGTGAAATTCTGTTGTTATTCCGTTCTTTATTATTCTGTCGAAATATCTTGTCTATGCGTTTACATCGGACCTGGTTTCATTATTTATTATTTCGTATTTATTATTCTATCGGAATATCCTGTCTGTACGTTTACGCCGGACCTAGTTCCATTATTTATTATTCTATTGGGAATAACCTTTCTGTGCGGTCTCTATCGCATGCATGGTGAATCCTTCTGTTATTCCATTCTTTATTATTCTGTTGGAATAACCTGTCTATGTGGATTACCACATGCATGGTGAACGATCCTTTGTATTCATTCCTTATTAAATTGTAGAAATGATTTGTATACGTGGATTACCGCATGGCGGGTGGAAATCCATTTGCAGTTTCATATATTCTCGATTATACTCAGTTGGTTAAAGTTTTGGCTTCTATACTCCATGAAATTAGTGGAATATCCTTGATATTTGCGCTTCATCCAGTATCTGTTCATGGGTATATGTAGTATTAGTAAGTGTTATGATGAGTTATGTTGGTTATTATGTGAAAATAGAACATGAAATTCAATTGACCATATCTCCTATTATATTTTGAATTTTTGAGTGTGGTCAAGTCCTAGAGTTAGATCTATGAGTTTCCTAACTTATCCAAGTGGAATCACTGGAAAAGGTGTTGTAGATTTTTGTGTGGACTGATTTTAGCAAAGTACAAAAAATTACAAAATGTGGAAAAGGCTGCTGCCACAATTTTAAAAGGGCTGTTTCGGCCACTTAATTTGTGAGAAAAATTCCGGCCTTTTGGGACATGAAAATATATGGTATAAAGTACCTCCTGTCCAAAAATGAGTTCATTCCGACTTAAAATGAGCAAGTTATGACCATTTCAATATTTAGGTTTTTCCGACGAAAAATGCTATAACCGGAGTTCTATAACTTCGATGACCATGAAATTTAAACTGGAAGATCACGTTAACATGTGTAAGATCCTGTCAAGATTTGGGAATTTCTGGAGTTAAACTTGAGGTAGCTAATTTCTTAAGGAATTAATTAGAAATTAATTTTTGAAAAATAGTAAATGAATTTTAAAAATTCCGAGAAAAATATATGTTCATTATGGGACTATATTCTGCTAAATCCCAAAAAAGAAATATTTTTGGGTCTGATTTGGTATTTTTCATGAAAATAGTTTAGTTACGAACATATGAGTTAAATATGTTATGTGAAGTAACAAAGTTGGAAAATAGGATTTTATAGCTTGAAAATCCTATATAAGGTATATGCATATTTTTGTTGAGGGATTTAATCATTGGTGATGAAATCTTATGAGTATGGCATTTTTGAATGATTAAATGTATTATTTGGTAAAGTGTAAATAATTGAAATAAATTATTTATAAGTTTAAGAAGTGATTAAAATATTATTATGATATTAATAATATTAGATTATGAGTGCTTGATAATATTTGGATAAATTTAAAGTCTTTAATATTTATCCTTGTTTTCGTTTGATTAATACTTATATCATTATCATCATCCTCATGTATATATTATGTTGAAAGTCATCTGTGGCCTGTAGTGCATAGATGGACTTGGTATGATTATGAACAGGGATTATTCGGTATAATCATGACCGTAATATTACAAATGATGAGAAAAAAGTCCTCATTGGTTGTAGTGCATTGATGGACAGTTTTTGGTATAATTGTGGCTATGGATTCTCTTCGGCCAATGGTGCAAAGATGAATTATTTTATGGCATGATCAGGACCGTTGATGAAAACACGATTATCTTTGGCCCGTAGTGTTAGGTTTGTAATATTCATGAACGCAATCAAATTGCACAAAGAAGGGGAAACGTGTAAAAATCAGAGTTTAAAATTTTACAAACCATATACCTGGATCACCCTTTATGCACAATTATTAATTAAACAAAAAAGAAAGAACAAGAATCATACCCTTGAAGATTCGAGCTTCCTCAGGTACAAGTTCACCTCCAATCCTTTTCGCGTTCAACTTGAATCCACCGGATTTTGTTCCTTCCTTTGATCAACGTTAGCCACCCAAGTGTTTGTGAAACAACCCGGGTCAAATCCCAAGTCCGAATCGAATCTTGGGTCAAATCCCAAGTCCGAATCGAATCAAATCCATCCAAATAAGGTCTCAAACCACTGGCCCAATAGTATCTTCTTGGGTCATCTAGCCCACCATAGGCTCCCAAAAGGTCATGACTTGAAGGTACTATTTGTAGTTACTTAATTCCTTATATGCAGACAAATTTTCTCCCTATCTTTCGATGTGGGACTGGGGTGTTACAAACTCTCCCACTTAAATTTCTGACGTCCCCGTCAGAACCGATCACACACACGGCCCAAAGATCTTTGCCTCTCTAGCCATTGTGGGATAATACCTGCTGGCTTCGTGTCCCCACCTCCGGACCTTCATCTATCCATTGTGGGATAATACCACCAGCCTTCGTGTCCCCACCTCCGGCAACTCGATCGGATGACCCGACCCAAGCTTTCGAGAGTCGGCTTTGATACCATATGAAACAACCCGAGTCAAATCCCGAGTCCGGAACAAATCTTGGGTCAAATCCCAAGTCCGAATCGAATCAAATCCATCCAAATAAGGCCTCAAACCACTGGCCCAATAGTATCTTCTTGGGTCATCTAGCCCACCACAGGCTCCCAAAAGGTCATGACTTGAAGGTACTATTGGTAGTTACTTAATTCCTTATATGCAGACAAATTTTCCCCCTATCTTTCGATGTGGGACTGGGGTGTTACAGTTTGGCCTCTAGAGGTGATCCACCAAGGAAGAAGAAAGATTCAAGAAGATGGGTGTTTAGCAAAACCCTAGTTTTCTATCTCTATAGAAAAGAACGTTCTCTCCAACTTTTGGAATGGCGTATATTGTAAAAGTGAACAACCAACTCACCCATAATAAGACTCCTCTTATTTATAGATGTGGGCAACCCTCCTTAACAATTAAGGAATTGGGTTTTATTTTAATTAATTAAATTCTTTTAATTAATTAAGCTCCCTAATCTTATTAGGGATAATTAATTAAACTCTTTTAATTAATTTGTCTCCTAATCCTATTAGGATATTTATGAGTACTTTTATTAATTAATTCTCAAACTCCTTTAGGAATTAAATAATAATAATAGTAACAATAATAATAAGACTCTTCTTATTAATTTATATTTAATATTTCTAAAATATTAAATAATAAATATTGAACTATTTAATTTATTCTATCACCATAGATTAAATTAAATATACTTAACTTATTATTACGATTATGCCATTAACTTCTTAAATAATTATTCTTCCTTTTATGGTGTGACCCTTTAGGTTCTCCATATTAAATCGGTTGTGAATAAATCAATTAGAACAATTCTAATCTTATTTAAATAAATAAATTAAATTAATAATTTATTTAAATAAATAATATTTATTCTACAATAGGGATAAGCCTCCATAGCGATCAACGACTTTCCAGATAATATAGATTTCAACATTAATCATAAAAGAACCTTTGAGTAAATAGTTACCGTACAATTCAATCCTTCCACCATACAATGTCCCAATTAAATATAAGACATGGAATTACTGTCAAGTCTTATTTTATTTAATTATATGTATTTTGACTCTTAAATGCACAACTCCAAATAATGCAAATTAGAAACTCATTTCTAATTTCATTTTGTCTTGGCCAAGGACTACTGAGTTGTAATTTATCGAATCAAATAAGACATTTCTCTTCTTTTACTAGAAGTGGTAGATTCTTTATTGATCCTACATTATCTCCATGTACAACTTATTATATCCAAGAATACCCTTTGATATACCCTAAGGCTCTTAAGGAATAAGTCAAAGTATAACTCATCATACACAAGATACTATGATGATCTCAAGTCCAAGGATCACTTGTACTACTATCACTACAGGAATTCCTATTGACAAGCAAGTAAAACTCCATTAGGTATTCCTTAGCGAGCCACGTTCAGTGAACTTATTCTCTAATAAGCACCTACATACTTGCTTTAGTGTCTCCACACAAATGATCATGAGATCAATCATCATCATCCAATGAGCAAGCAACGTATGTACCAATTTATCTGGATTCACTAATCCCCAATTTAGTAATCCAAAGATTGGGAACTATTTTAGTTTTAAGCTTTCTAAGAATTTAGATATCATTATAATGTTCATCATCATTATTCTAAAAGCATTGCTTAAAACTATGGGTTTATCACATATTGTAAAATAGCATCATGTAGATAATTAAAAGCCTTTAATAAATTAATACTTTTTATTAATAAATGAATAAGATTGTTATAAAGTATATGCTTTATCATTAAACATAATTTGCTTGTGTGCATACTACTTTCAATCTCCCACTTGCACTAAAGCCAATCGTCATGGTATCTTATACCCTTCTTCTCTAAGTGACGATTATCCTGCTGTTGGATAAGCTTTAGTAAATGGATATGTAATGTTATTCTTAAGAGTCCACTATCTCTATAGTGATTTCTCATCTTTCAATGATTCCTATAATCAAATGAAAGTGTCACAACACATGTTTAGATCCAAGATGAGACTTAGGAACTATTCCTAGTTCTGTAATGAACTTATCATCTAAACAATCAACTTGCAGCTTCATTTACAGCTATATACTTTGTCTTTATCACTAAACCAGCAACTCTTTGCTGTTTGGAACCTTTCAAATTCACTACACCACTGTTCAAGGTAACGCTTTACCTTAAAGTGGATTTTCTGTCGTCTTGGTCTGTTTGAAAAACCTAAGTCTGTTAAGCCCTCTAGTTTTAATTCAGACCCACCATATATGATCACATCCTTAGTGTCAGTTAAGTACTTTAAGATGTTTTTCACTGTCTCATAGTGAACTTCTCCAGAATATGACTGATCAACATCAGGTCTCGTACATTTCATTGCATACATGATAGTTACTCATGTAATCTCTCTTTTTGTAGTCTATGGGGACTATTAAAAGAGATACACTCCATGGCTCATCAACATGAGACATCCCATGGAGTTTTTCATGCTAAACGACTTTAGCATCAAATGAATATACGTTCCTTGGGTTAAGCCGAGCATCCTTTTAAATCTATCTATATAGATTTGCATCCCCAATTAAGATACTCTTCCCAAATCATTCATGGAGGAATGTTTAGACAACTTTATCTTTACTGATTGTAGCATTGGTATGTTATTCCTCATCCATAGTATATCAACATATAATATTAAAAATTTCACGACGCTCCCACTGAGCCTTTTGTACACACTAGAACTCTTACCTCATCGTATGTAACTCTGGATCATCATCTTCTATGATGCGTACCTCATCATCATCATCCATGATGAATCCATACCTCCTAGGTATCTTTGGTACTATTTCAGATTTACGATTCGGTTGTGGTACAATAGGTCTATCTACAGGTTCCTCTTATTTGACTTTTAGTGTTTTGTGGTTCTTAAACTTTTCAAGATTCTATTATCCTTCCACTAGCCCCTTCAATGATAAACACCTTTATCTTAGAAGGCAGCGTGTTTCGTAACAAACACCTTTTGCTAAGTAGGATTATAGAACATATACCCTAAACTTACTTTAGGATGTCCCCACAAATCTGTACTTGTCAAATCTTGTCCCAAGCTTATCCTTTGAAATCTTTTCACATAAGCTTGACAACCCCTTATCTTAACATACTTAAAATTAGGAATCCTCCATGTCCATAAATTTTATGGAGTCTTGGGATCGGATTTTGAGGTTACCTTCCTCATAGATATACAACCATTTCTAGGGCATGACCCCAGAGGGATACTGGAATGTCGATAAAATCATTATGGACCGCACCATGTTCAACAAGGTACGATTTTTCCTTTTAGATACATCAATCAATTGTTGTGTATCAGGAGGCGTCCATTGTAAGAAAACCATTTAAGATGATTTAGAAACTCATTACACAAGTATTCCATCCTTGATCCATTCAAAGAATATTAATACTTTTCAAATTAGTTTCACTTTTGAATTCTTTGAACCTTTCAAATAATTCACACTTGTATTTCAGCAAATACACACATTCAACTCTTTGAATGATCATCTCCTTTTCTTATACTAGTTTGTTCAATTTGTAAAATTATTTTCATGTAAGTCAAGTATACAAAATCCTTTAAGTAATATTCCAATTCTATACAAAACATTATTATTATAAATAGAACAACAATTGTTCTTAAATATAATACTAAAGATTTCATTGTCTAACAATAAAATAGAAATAATATTTCCAACGAGAACTAAAATACAATAACAACTTATTGACTTAATAGATTTGCCCGTAGACAATGCTAAACAATAAGTTCCTATGGCTAATGTAGCAACCTTTGCTTCATTTCCCAGACATAGGATTACTTATCTTTATTTAGCTTTCTACTTCTGCTTGGTCCCTTCTTAAATCAATATTTATGATAACAAAAGCCGATATCCAATACCCAAGTAGAACCTTGACTTAAAGAAAATTTTATTTTAAATTATGAACAAAATTGTATTTGTAACCGAAACTTCACTAAGCTTCTTCTGGTTAGCCTCTGCAAAATGCTTCTTGCAGTTTCTTTCCAGTGTTCAGGCTTATTCCAGTGGAAGCAAACTCCTTTGCTATTCATATCAGTTTTGTTCTTATTATCATTTGTTTTGGCCTTTTCTATTTACCTTCTTAGAATCATTCTTCTTTTTAGAAGATCCTTTGGCCCCTACCAGTAAGACATGGTCTTTCTTGGTTGGAAAGTGACTCTCAACATTTTTCAACAAGTTAAGCAAATCAACTAGGCTGATATCTAGCTTGTTCATATTAAAAAATTCACAACAATTGTGAAAGGAGTCCGGGAGTGAGTGCAAGATCAAATCTTGTCTCAACTCTCCATCCATGACAAAACCTGTTGTCATAATTGTTTAATCAAATTGATCATGTTTAGGACATGTGTCTGTACTGTAGTGTCGTCGGTTATTCTAGATCGGAAGAGCTCCTTAGATATCTGATATCTATCAGTCCTACTTTCCTCACCATCAACTACTTGATGTGCAAAAATATAGTAGGAGCATCCATAGTTTCATGCTGACGCTGAAGCTCGTTACTCATGGATGCGAGCATGATGTATTGAGCCAACTATGCATCATCTTGCCACTTTCTAAAAGTAGCAATTTCTTCCTCAAAGACATTGTCTGCAACCATTGCAGGGATAAGCGTATTAAGGACATAAGATAGCTTTTCAGCCATGAGAACTATTCTCAAATTCCTTAACCAATCCAAGTAATTCGGTTCGGTTAAATAACATCTAATATGTTTCGCAGTGATAGTAATTTAGACATTGTAAAAAAACTGTAAATGAATTTGTAATTAACAACATTTTAACACACATTCTTTTATTAATTACCAAAATAAATTAGGTCTTGTTTTAAATTGATATCTCCCACTATTTTCTTCAAACTATATTATCCTCACTTATATAGTTCGGCAAAATCTAATTAAAGATTTTCTAGTGAGAATAAGGATCCCATTTCAAATGTATATAGCCTTGTGGTGACACAACAAACTATATATAAATAAATAGGTAGACAACTCTTGTAAATTACATCAACTATGCAACTCCTTGTATTTTGTCTCTTAGATTATAATAGTCAAGTGTGTGCACATCCGAACTAAAATGATCCAAGTTAAGTCCAACCTAGCACTCCATATATTCAAAAAAGAAAGATATTGTTCTTGTGGTGACACAACAAAACAATATTGTTCAATTTTCTTTATAAGCATTAAATGTGATAAATTAACATCTTAAATACTTAATACTTGCCTTGTGGTGACACAACAAACTCATATTAAATATTTAATACTCTATTAATTTTATCATGCTAGAAGGCGACGTTCGATATTCTAAATATCTTTGAACGCTTAGGACTTAATATAAAAATTTGAGGGGTTTGTTATTAAAATGTCTCATCTTGTTTAGCGCGCATGCACATATATATATAAAATACGCGTATTAATTAACATGTGAAGCATGTTTGCATAATATACAATATATATAGTATAAGCATGCACATATAGAATACTATATTCTACCTGGATTGATTATGGACTTTTATTCTAGTTTGGTTCACTAGAGCCACCAAGTGAACCAAAAGGTCAAACCCTAGGGGTACAAGAATTAATATTTAAATATAAATATTACATTTAAACCCGGACTCCATTATAAACGGGTCTTCAAGCGCTCCTTGCTCCTTGATCTCTAATTCTTCAAAATTAATTCTAACTATTCCTATTACAAAACTATTTAAAATAAATAGAAACCTTGATCAGCAGTCAAGGGGAAGTACATAGGAGGGAGATAGAATTTATATTAAAAAAATTTAGAGAAGACGAGGTGCGCAGACCCCATTTAATAAAATCCATACATTCAAGCATCCAACTAAAATAAAATCCAATCACATTGGTCAATAGTCCATAATCAATCTCATTTATTATCATACACATCACTATATGCATCAATAAATAACATTCATCTCATGAATAATAAACATTCAATATATATATTGATATCATTTAATGGGCAAATTTAGTTAGTATAAAATCTAATTTTGAATCAAAATAAACTCCTTTATTTTAATCCAAATTTAAATCAAAATAAAACTATTTTATTTTAATTTATCCAATTTTGAATAAAATAAACTATTTTATTTTAATCAAAATCTTTAATCAAAATAAACTCCTTTATTTTAATTAATTATGGAATCCAATTCCATGTAAAAAAAATCCTTTATTAAAGGAACCACGAATTCTTTTTCCTATTCACAAATAAACTCTTTTATTTTTAATAATATGAAATCTTATTTCATATCTAAATAAACTCATTTATTTAAGGAAATTAGGATTCTCTTTCCTATTCACAAATAAACTCTTTTATTTTGAATAATATGAAATCTTATTTCATATCTAAATAAACTTCTTTATTTAAGAAAATATGGAATCCAATTTCAACTCCAATTAGTTATCATGGAATCCAATTTCAACTCTAATTAGTTAGCATGAAATCTAATTTTAAAATTAAAATAAACCTTTTATTTTAAGATTAAAATAAAATTTTTATTTTAAAATTAAAATAAACTTTTATTTTAACTATAAAATAATTGAGAATAATATTATATATATATATATATATATATATATATATATATATTCGCATCTCCGTAAAAGATTCACGTAAATCAAGTTGGATAATGTTAATAATTCTCGTGGAAGTATGATTAACATATGCTACAGAAGATTCGTGAAACATATATTATATAAGATAATATATATTATTATTAACCACATTGAATAACACGTGAATCCTACAAATAAGCCTCGCGAAAACTGGTTACGCGAATTGATAGTTTTTTCGTTTTTTTTTAAATTTTATACAACAAAATTATGCCCAATTAAATTATTCTAAACATATATCAATATACATATCAAATTAAAATAATTAATAATTTGCATAAAGGTTTGGCTCTGATGCCACTGTTAGATTTGTAATATTCATGAACGCAATCAAATTGCACAAATAAGCGGAAACGTGTAAAAATCAGAGTTTAAAATTTTACAAACCATATACCCGGATCACCCTTTATGCACAATTATTAATTAAACGAAAAAGAAAGAACAAGAATCATACCCTTGAAGATTCGAGCTTCCTCAGGTACAAGTTCACCTCCAATCCTTTTCGCGTTCAACTTGAATCCACCGGATTTTGTTCCTTCCTTTGATCAACATTAGCCACCCAAGTGTTTGGTCTCTAGAGGTGATCCACCAAGAAAGAAGAAAGATTCAAGAAGATGGGTGTTTGACAAAACCCTAATTTTCTATCTCTATAAAAAAGAACGTACTCTCCAACTTTTGGAATGACGTATGTTATAATAGTGAACAATCAACTCACCCATAATAAGACTACTCTTATTTATAGATGTGGGCAACCCTCCTTAACAATTAAGGAATTGGGTTTTATTTAAATTAATTAAGCTCCCTAATCTTATTAGGGATAATTAATTAAACTCTTTTAATTAATTTGCCTCCTAATCCTATTAGGATATTTGAGAGTACTTTTATTAATT
This sequence comes from Panax japonicus, assembly GCA_020205505.1. NCBI lineage: Eukaryota > Viridiplantae > Streptophyta > Magnoliopsida > Apiales > Araliaceae > Panax > Panax japonicus. Next base: position 10,266,130 of record CM035098.1, read on the forward strand.
AATTCACAAACTCCTTTAGGAATTAAATAATAATAATAGTAATAATAATAATAATAATAAGACTCCTCTTATTAATTTATATTTAATATTTCCAAAATATTAAATAATAAATATTAAGCTATTTAATTTATTCTATCACCGTAGATTAAATTAAATATACTTAACTTATTATTACGATTATGTCATTAACTTCTTAAATAATTATTCTTCTTTTTATGGTGTGACCCTTTAGGTTCTCCATATTAAACCGATTGTGAATAAATTAATTAGAACAATTCTAATCTTATTTAAATAAATAAATTAAATTAATAATTTATTTAAATAAATAATATTTATTCTACAATAGGGATAAGCCTCCCTAGCGATCAACGACTTTCCAGATAATATAGATTTCAACATTAATCATAAAAGAACTTTTGAGTAAATAGTTACCGTATAATTCAATCCTTCCACCATACAATGTCCCAATTAAATATAAGACATGAAATTACTGTCAAGTCTTATTTTATTTAATTATATGTATTTCGACTCTTAAATGCACAACTCCAAATAATACAAATTAGAAATTCCTTTCTAATTTTATTTTACCTTGGCCAAGGACTACTGAGTTGTCATTTATCGAATCACATAAGACATTTCTCTTCTTTTACTAGAAGTGGTAGATTCTTTATTGATCATACATTATCTTCATGTACAACTTATTATACCCAAGCATACCCTTTGATATACCCTAAGGCTCTTAAGGAATAAAGTCAAAGTATAACTCATCATACACAAGATACTATGATGATCTCAAATCCAAGGATCACTTGTACTACTATCACTACAGGAATTCCTATTGGCAGGCAAGTAAAACTCCATTAGGTATTCTTTAGCGAGCCACGTTCAATGAACTTATTCTCTAATAAGCACCTACATACTTGCTTTAGTGTCTCCACACAAATGATCATGAGATCAATCATCGTCATCCAATGAGCAAGCAACGTATGTACCAATCTATCCGGATTCACTAATCCCCAATTTAGTAATCCAACGATTGGGAACTATTTTAGTTTTAAGCTTTCTAAGAATTTAGATCTCATTAGAATGATCATCATCATTATTCTAAAAGCATTGCTTAAAACTATGAGTTTATCACATATTGTAAAACAGCATCATGTAGATAATTAAAAGCCTTTAATAAATTAATACTTTTTATTAATAAATGAATAAGATTGTTATAAAGTATATGTTTTATCATCAAACATGATTGGGTTGTGTGCATACTACTTTCACGTAGTGCATGTATAATTCGTGGTCGTGATACTAAAAGAATATCCTTGGCCTATAGTGCAGGGCTGAATTGATGATGTGGATTAATTATTGAGTTGAGTCTCAACAATGATTTAATTAATGGATGTATTAATAATGAATATCATTGGTCGTAGTGCATGGATAATTCATGGATGTGATATTAACGAATATCCTTGGCCGTAGTGCAGGGGTGATTCGATGATGTGAATTATTTATTAAGTTGAGTCTCAGTAATAAAATATTAATAATAAGCTTTTAAATTCGTAGAAGATAGTAGATATCATGCTCTACTTAACTCTTCTAAAATACAGTTGTATGTCTTTGGCCTGTAGTGCAAAGATGAATTGTTAATGAATATCTTTGGCCGTAGTGCAAAGATGAATTTATCAGTATGATTATGAGCAGGGATTGTGATTTGGTATAACCATGATTTTTGATGTTTCAGGTGAAGATAGGTGATGAAAATTATCTTCGTCCTAGTGCAAAAAAAAAGGAATTCAGAATCACAATTATGATTATGAGTTATTCATATGATTATGGACAAGAATTGTTGATTGATGTTACAGGGATAAAATATTATTGGTGGACTTTTAACATGGAGAAGATAATAGACCTGATTGTCTGTTTGACTCTTTTAATGGATTGCTCGTTCCGCTGCAACTATGATTGAAAAGTTTTATCATCTA